>BMAO01024436.1:0-29380 GCA_019973975.1 Trichonephila clavata | reverse complement strand
ATTTTACACACTCAGCTAGAAACCACACTATATTTAACTGACCTAACCTGCATATCACGGTTTCTTCTTCCAAAAGGGTTATTGGTGTTTGATAGCCCAAAGGTTTTCCCAAGAGTGTTAGCAGAAGGACGCGAATAGATCCGTCACTCAGTGAGATGTTCTATTTATCTGTCAGAGTTAGAAAAGGTTTTTCCGAAAGTACATAGCTGTTTCTGATTCTTGTAACGGCACAAGAAGAGTTTATGCACTTATTTATAAAAACCTGATGACAAAAGAGATTTATCTGCACAAAAAAGCCCCTTTATATGTAAAACAGGGGGGAAAGGGGATTTAGGAAGAACCACACAAATTATGCCTTTCACATCAACATATCACTTTCAGTAAGGAGTAGCTTCTAATTCCCAACATATCAATCATCAAAAAGATACTACAATTAAAAATAGAAAATTATATAGAAACAAGTCAATAAAGCTATCTCAACACAAACAGTATTAAAACACATAGTCGAAGTGGCTGTACCGTAGCTGGTACTATAGAAGAAGCAGCACCCAATATCATAGAGTCAGTTAGTAAGATTAAGATAAATAGTGAACACATTTCCCTAAGGTCAAAATTTAGCAGGTTCACTTAATAATCCATATATTACCTAACCGTCGAGGATCCAGGTCAAATCTCTACCCCGTACTTAATCACTTAATTTTCAGCAAGCTTCAGGGGGTCAAATCATAGTTAAGGATCTGTTAGAATACGCATTGCAAAGTTCGTAAGGGAAGATCAATTATTTGATCCGTAACATTATTATTTAGTAAAAGCTCACTGCAAACATTATCACAGAAAGATTTATAAGTATGCTAAAGTTTTAGGGTTACATAAGAAAAATTTAGTCTCCGTGTATTTTTTTAATAAATTAGAAATAAGAGGATTAAAACATAATCAATTGCTCAATAAAATTCACTATATTTGGAGCTTATATTGAAATAACAATAAGCAATGAGTTTTTAACGTTTTTTATTAGATATATTAATATTTTTAAAAATCTGTAAAAATTGATTGCGTAAGAATTATTAAATTTCAAGGATTTAAAATAACACCTGGCAAGAATATTTATCAAATACTTAAAAGCTTTTCCAAAGTTTAAATTTATTTCTTTGACGTTGGATTCATGAATTAAAATATCTTAGAGTTTTCACTCTACTTACAGGATTTAAACATTTTAAAAATATTTACTGCGTCAAGTGTTTAGATTATACGCACTAAAAAAATGTCATCCTCATTTTTGGAAACTAAGAGAAAATTTATATGAAATTTTATGTATTTTTTAAAATTTATATTATAGATTCATCCCTATTCATATCTTAATCATTCCATATTCTTATACTGAAAGTTATTTTATTAAAATGGACTTTTTTTTGTTTAAGGCAAGATTTTAAATACATGCAAAACGAAGAAAAATAAAATTAATTCAGATTACAATTTAAATGACTAATAATAAAATATTTCTTCTTCTAAAAAATTCTGAATATCATAGTAAACATAGGTAATGTCCAAACAAAAACTATAAATGTATACTCGTGTATATATATTAAAAATACGTTTATGTTCCTTTTACAAAATGTTTATATAAAATCTGTGTATTTCCTATTTATATTTTTAAGCCTTTAAGCCTGGCTGTATAAAACATTCAAAGTTTGATGCTGTTCATCCTTTTTACAGCTCCACTTTCATAGAAAGAGGATTAGAGAATATATCTTCTCAGGACAACCCTCTCCACTCAAAGATGAGAAAAGCGAGGCCTAATCTGTCGGATTTTAAGGTTATCATAAAAACACTTTAGGCATATTTCAGAAATTTAGTATTGAATGTGTTATGTGTTTTAACATAAGCAATGTAAACAACCAATATTCGAATTCATTTAAACCTAGATATTTAAATGAAAGAAACGTGAGATAAAATGCTTTTACCATTTTCTTTAAAAATATAGCTATACCTGTTTATATAATTAGCATATTTCTCCTCCCTACAATATTTATTTAAGGAAAATATAATTAATCATGAAAATCATGAGCAATAGTAATTTAGCATTAAAAAAATCCAGAAAAAATTTATATTTATCGCGATTAAAACAAAAATGTTTTCTAGAAATTGACTATTTATTCAAACGGTTTTATTAAATATTGCTTATTTACAATACTATGCAAGACATTTTATTAAAAAGAATTACGTTATAATGTAAAAAAGAAAATTCACGCAAAGTTCAGAACATTTGAATAATTTTTTGAACATGCTAAGAAAAAAATAAGATTATTCAGTCTGAAAATTATAACAACTGTATCAGAAATAATATAAAAGTTATTACTATCTTAAAATATAAACTGTTCTTCAGCCTTCTTTGATTATTTTATGAAAATGCATCAAATGTAATAATTCCTTTAATCATTCTGAAACATTTTTATAATTAAAATCGGTATTTTAAAATGCACTATTGCTTATTTACTCGAAATTCTATTGCTTTTAAAATGCCATTTTCAAGTGAATAGATAAGAACTGTTATAAATGTACTATATTCAAATCTCTTCTTCCAGCGAAATAAATTAGTTAAATACATAAACAGATATCATTTGATAACTTACATTAGAAATTGTGTTGCTCAATTTCAATTCCCGAGATTTTTCCATTATTAAATCTGCCTAGTTTATATAAATTAAACGCGGATTTATTTCAAAATGAGAGCAGACGATAATATACGAAATTTAAAATATTTCCAAGATTTATTAAAGAAAGGCTTTTAATGTATGCAAATTTGATCAGCGAATTCAATTTCTCGACGTATAATTATATATTTTAATGATATTCTGTCGCTTTGCGTGAGATTTGTATTACAAATTTATATATCTTGAATGTTTACTTGAGTAAATTATCTTCCCTAACTTTTAAGAACATTAAAGTAAATTTTGCTAAAATATTACAACATATTTAATTAATTCATATAAATTTTCTCATCAAAATATTAAAGACTATTCAATAATTTAAAAGTTTGCCTATCGAAGAATGTATAATTTTAATTTAATACATTCTTTAACAGCATAACTGCTCGCAATTTTCAGCTAAAATTATTTAGATAAATTAACCGTAGTAGTATTTTTCTGTCTGAAAATTATAGACTAGAAAATCTTATAAATATAAAATTATCAAATGAAATCTCAAAACATATTTATATAATTATGACACAGTATATTTTTATTATTTATGCATTTCGTTAAATTTTAATGATAAACCCGCAAACTATCAAATTGTTATAGACATAAGATTTTTATTAAAACTGTTTATATTACTTTTTAAGCCGAATGTTTACTATTGTGACTCACTTATGTTTTATAATTGTGCTAATTATTTTCCTTTTTTAAGAAAAGTATTTACATATTTTTTCAACAAAGGGTGAGCCAAAAAATACACACAAAATATTACTAAATTATATATTTTAATTCACCAGTTTCTAATTAAATACTCAAAGTTTTTCTATTCAGATTTATTTTTTCAAAAGCGTTTAAGATCTGTTGAAGTGAAAGTTTTCCGCAATATAAGTGTAGAGGAAATTTAAGTATTACCTTTTTCTCTTGGCAATTGATTTAATTTAAATTGGAAAACATTTTTTGAATATTTAAATGTATAATTAAAATGAACTCTAATAAATTTTATTCGTTAATTAATTGATTAGCTATTATTGATTATCAGTTAATTAATTAATTATTATTTTGTGTGTATGTAATATTTTAATAATAATATAGTCCTTATTAAAACCAAATATTATTTTTAGTAGACGATTTATTTTGTAATTTAATTCCTCGCTAATGTAAAATGTTTTCTGGCAATATAATCACTGTGGTAGACAAGTGGTTCAGTATCGATCGTGTTGGCATGCTCATGAGTTCGATCCCAGTACCACTTGAAGAATCTGCTGTGTAGGGGAGCGATGCACGTAAAATCACCGGTCGAGAGCTCAAACGGCTCTGTTGGTGGTGTGGTAGTTAGAGAGGGAGTGCCTGTTAGGTGTCGCCCGCATCACTTGACCATGGTCCGTACCGCGGACCGTTCCCAAAAGTTATTCCTGTGTATTGAACAGTGGAACTTAATATTCACTCACCACCACACTGGCAATATAAATGAATTTCAGTTAGTTAATGTGCTGTAAGTAAACTGTAGATTTTGGAAGATATTCTGAATTAATATATTTGCCTCATATTTACAAAACAAATTCCACCGAATTGACTCACACATTCTCATCTAATAAATCTACATTACTAAACTGAAAATGAAGGGAAAAAAAGGAGTTTCTCATAAAACATTTAAAAAAATATTAATCCCATTTTTTAAATTTAAAAAAAGGGTTTTTATGCTAACCAAGTAAGAAATATATCTTCCTAAATTGTTGTAACTGTATTTTTGTGTCAATTGCCATTTCTAGAGTTTAATTTTATTCATTCGCAAAAGTTCGCCTAATGATAAGTTGGTATATTCGTTAGTATATTTGTTCTGATCTCTCAGAATATATTAATACGAACGTGCTTTTTTAAAAAAAAATCCAAATAACTGCTTTAGAATAAAGTCGTTTTTTGCATGAACAAAATTAATATTTGCTTCGCATCAAAATATTTTCGAGTCTCAAATGGCGTATGCAAATTAAACAAAAATATTCATCACAGTGTTTAAGGCGCATTACAATTATTTGTATTCGATGTATTCAATTTATCATTGTCAAATTACATTCATGCAGCAATATATATATATACAAAATCAACATCTTTTCATGAAAATGAATTAATGTGAAAATATTACATGAAAAATATTGTAAATATTGTAAGTTGATTTTAGATGATGTTTGACATTTAAGTGAAATAAATAAGCATTTGCTCTTCAAACAGGAAATAAATGTATTAAAAACGGTAAATTTTCTGTACCTGTTGCAGAAAAATAGCAATACGTAACTGAACGAAGTACAACAGCAAGAGGAGAATCGATGAATAGACGGGTTTGCAAGGAGATAGAAATATTGAGAAGCTGACAGTAAGGAAAGATATCTACCGATCAGGTATTAGTTATATCGATAGCGCGTTTCGTCTTTAAATTGTAAAAGATATTTAAGTGACTATTGGTCACATAGCTACATAGTAAATCAAATATTAGAGTAGTGGATTGATCCATAAAAGAGAGATCAATTTAATAGAATTTTTCTCAGAATTCGCGCCTCTCGTAGCAAAATTCCCTCTGCTCTTTCTGGGAACATCTCGTCTTATTTGATTACTCGAATTGTGTTTAGGATAACTAGTGCACCTAATAAATAGTTGAGAATTATTATGACGAGTCATCCTTCACTTCTTCCCACACCTCTTGCCGGTTTCGAGAGTAGGTCTAGAGTATTACAACTGTACATATAGCCTCCTCAGACCCGAGACAAAAATAATAGCTTGATATTTTGTAAGAGGTACTTAAATAGTTGTTTTGATCATTCTGATGTAGAAAAGTACAATAAATTATTTTTTAATTTATTGAAGCTTGGGGGATGTATCACATGTGATACATCAAGAACAAGACACTACAATCAGAATTGTTTTAAGAATTAAACAATATTAAAGTAGTTAATTTAATCTTAGTCTTTAATCACACAATACATACAATTCATAAATTCAACATGAAAATTAGGTTTTATTGGCGTTTTAGATACATATTGGGAGTATTGGTAACATTATTTTGGTGAAATGCCTTGAAGCCATTTCCAGTAGTTGTAAAGCATAGAAAAACCTTGCAGTCTGTACATTATACAGTTGTTAAGGCCGAGCACTACTCATTTCTGCTCCTACTCGGATGAGTCCTATCCGTAACCATTTCAAGCATGTGTCTAGCTACTTTGTTTCGAGCTGCTTGATGTGGAAAGTAAGTTGTGACTGTGCGTTGAATGGGCGAAAATGGAAAGTAAATATCTCCACTAAAGATTTTAACTCAAGAAATACTTCTATCAATCTTCCCTCCAAAAAAAATATAACTAAAAATTTAAACAAAATTGACTGAAAAAGTATGTTTGTAAGTGAATGGATCCATTGTATCACAAGTGATACAAACACATTTCACAAGTAATTTTGCTTTAATATTTCACAAGAAATTTCTTTTTTTTTTGCTGTTAACTAGTAAAAATTAATCATACAAAGAAAAAATTTTTTAAAAACAATTTAATATTTGTATGTAAATAAAAATAATATTACGTGCACACATCTTATTTAGATTCAGAAATGCTACTAGAAATCTGTATCATGGACAGGTGCTGTCACGTGTTGACTAAAGGAGGAATGTATATGAGGAATTTCACTTTGTATTTCCTGTGATGAACCGGTCCCAAATTTGTTTTTGCTGTTCAGCCTGCATAAAAAATTATGAAACTTTTGTATCACATGTCATACAAGGGAACCGAGGAGGATAAAGTGAACCTCAAAAGGAATTTCTTTAGCAGTTAAAAAGAAACATCATTAAAAGAGGGCTGTTCTAGGAGAATTGTTCTTAGTTATATGTTTCGTCATAGAAAACATACGTATGCTTGTTGGTTTCTCCTTTTCAAATGCTGGAAGAGTTATATGATTTGTGATAGTACCTTTTAAGTATATATAGCTGTAGATGTAACAATAAATAACAGGTAAATTTTTAATCTGGCGCCACTCAATATTTTCCTCATTATGTTACAGCTTCCGTGTTTTCATGAATACTGAAGCTAAGAATCTGTAAACTTAGGCATCCGAATACTTGCGACAACTTAAAAAAAAAAACAGACATATGGGGATTTTTTTGTGGCTTTTAGATCTGTTTAGTACATTTTAAGAAAAATATGTTAAAATTAAGGAGAGAAAAAGAAGCTATTATTATTAAAACAGAAAAAATGGGTAAAAAATTTACAAAAAATAATACAAACACGGCGCATTCTGTACCAAAACTTTAGGAACAAATTTTAAAATTTTCAATTCTGATGTGTTGTTATATGTTATTCATTTTAAAATGACCTTCAAGATAAGAAGTATTTTAATTTTTACAAAAACTAGAGCACTTTATCTTAGTTATTACATGAAGTTGCTTAAAAAAAGTGATTATATTCCCAAAAGGGAGTGTAAAATTTGTAATAAAACAGTGATTGATAAATATGAAGGTTAAAACACTTCTACTATTATACAAAACATACACAAAAAATTTCAATGAATTATTTTCAAACCCTTTTTATAAATCACTGACCCCGTTTGAACATTTTCAAAAAACACATTTCGATTAAAACGTGTTTTAAAGTATGACATATCTTGCTTAAAGTATTGGCATCTGCTTTTACTAAAACACTTGTAGTTTCTGTTCTAGTGAACGAAATTAGTAAACTTGGTATTTTTATAAAGCTAATAAAATGGCCTATAAAATAAATTATAAAACAGTTGCCAATTTGGGCAAAATGCGCAATTTTAGGGTAGTCGAATACCTTAATCAAAATATATATAGAAGTTATTATCCCCCAGTAATTTTATTACGAATAAACAAGTGCATTGCTCACATAAATGAAATATTCAAAACAATATTCAAAATACATTTTAATGTATTTTAAAGAAACAAAACTATCACAGTGAAATTTTATTCAATCTTTTTTAAAACAATAAATTATAAATGATGTTCTGAGTTAATTTGAAAAATAAATGAGAATGACAAATATAAAGAATCATGTATATTCAGAAGTTATTCCAGTATGGGTTTAATGTGAGTAGTATTCACTGAACGTCACTAAGTAAAATCATTTTATATTTAGAAAAAATAATCGATTCTGAATTCTCCTATATATATGGGTAGAATATAAATATATAAATGAATGTTTTAAAATTGTAGAAAGAAAAAACTAAAGTAGGTTAGGTGTACAACTAATATTTCGAGAAACCCAACATACCGAGAAAGTATTTGTAATGATCTCAAATACTATTCTTTGGATTTGTGGAGAAGTGAGGGTGTAATAAATGAACTTTCTGTGATTCTATTATTTTCCAAAGAATATCCATAACTTAGTAGATCCCAGAACATGCTGTATCTTTTCCTGTTCAATAAAATCTACCGAAATGACACTCTGCCGTTCAAAAAAAAATGTAGTTTGTTAAATGCTAAATATTTCAGAACCTTATAATCTTTACGTGTAAAAAGAAATGATTTGAAGAACGAAGGTTCATTTCTCGAATTCATCTCTTGGTTTCAACTGAGTCTCCAGTCGCAAACTCTTCTTTCATTTTTTACTGAGTCTTTTCGTTGCACTGATTACAAAACCACTTTTTTTTTACAATTTCACGGAATTTTACTGCAAAAAAATTTTGTTGCTTAATTGCACATGATACGATTTAAGCAAAAAATTTTAATTTAAGGATTTTCAAAATTTGTTTGGTTGCCTCCTAGTGTGTGTATACTATGTTAAACAAATTTTGTGATCAAAATTTCATAAACCTTTTAATTTTTTAAGGAAAAAACTTAAAATTTTTTAAGTGATTTTAAAATGCTACTTCTCCTACAAAAAAGTACGTACACGCATAAAATTTGATTTACAAGCACGTCAAACCATGTATAACAAAAGTATAGGTTTTGCAAGAACATGATTGATATTCGTACAATACTTCTTTTTATGAATGCTTATTGAAAATTCCTTAAAGAATTGATAAATTCTGAGTTCAGTTATTTAAAAAAAAATAAGTATTGCTTTGATTCAAAAATGCATACCAACTTTTGTTACATGCACTATTAGAAATAGGTAACAAAACATTCAAAGCATTAGGTACAATAGAAAAAATGCCTTAGCATTTTAAATGGAGACAAACTAGTTATTTTATCTTTTTGAGATAAGTAAATTTAAAGTTTTGATTTGCTCTAGGGATGTAAATAAAAACGAACGTAAGAACTATCATAATTTCGCATTTTTTAAGTTTTCAAATTTTGTGACATTATAGAAAAGTATATAAAGAATAATTTTGGCTAAAAAAATAAATTTGATTTTTGACCGATTTTTGTCAATTTAATTGTACTGTGTCCCCTTAATTTTGGCACATTAGTTTCCTTCTGTTATTATTTTATCCTTGTAGGAAGTTGTCTTCTTATAAACTTTAGAATTAGAGGGGATCCAAACTAACCCCTTAAAGGTTAGTTTTATTTTTGAATTATAAATAAAAAAAAATGTTGAGTTTTTTTATGCTTTTTTCAAACATACATAATTTTTTAAATATAATAGCAGCATTACATTCAAATTTCTAATACTTAATGAAAAAACATCTATTTAAATAAATGAGTAACATACCTACAAAATTGGCTTTTTATGTGGCAGAAATCATAAGACTTTGGAGTCAATTCTCCCTAACTATAAATATAAAGCTTAGAATACCTAGCGTTTATCTTTTATTACAAATTTTATTCACATATTTTGCATTTACATAAACGATTATGAAATTATTAATCAAAATTTGATCGTGTATGATAAATTCGAACACATGGTACTGTGTTCCTGCGCATAACCCAATATTGCAATGGTACTGCGCATAACTCAATATTGCAATCTGGTCTGTAGAATCTTGTTTCTCTTTTGACCTTTTATTCTTTGCAGTCTCTCTTTGAGCAGAAAATAATACAATGTCATTTTGAATTAGTTTTCTTCTCTATTGGAGGAATGTAGTCAACTAAGTGTCCTTCAGATAAGCGTGAAGGGAGTGTGCTACGCAGAAGTACGTCCTCTCTTTTTACAGACAATTCCACCGAGTGGTGCTTTTCAGTTATTTCAAACCATAATAAGCACAAGTGAAATAATAATTTGGGTAACACCAAATGCACAGTGTAAATTTTCACAGTGCCTGAGCTACACTCGGGATGAGCAAATATGGTACGTTTCGCTTGCCCGAGATAAAAAGGGAAGGGGTTAATAAAGGTGTATGGTGACAGATTTAGGCACAGACGACAGACATGACGGAATAATTCAGTCTTGCCATTTTTGTCAGTAGGCATATTGTCTTAAAAAAATAATTCGCAGTTTTTCGGAGAATTTTTATGGGTGCAACATTTGATAATTAATATTATTCGAACCATGATCTTAGTGAAACCATGACGAAACAAGGCCGTGCACTAGGCCGAAATCCTAGGTACGGGTCCAGTTAGCCCGTACCTGAAAATGCCTTTGAACATTCTTAAAAAAAATATCTGTTAATAATTTTGTTCCTTACAGATAAAAAGAAGAATGCTTAAGATTGCTTGAAGTAAATATCATTTGGTTTATTTATCAGAATTTTCATATAATGTAACCTGAACTTAAATACTCTTTTCCTTATTTTCACTTTTTTATTTATTTAAGATGTTCGTAGTTTTTATTTGTTTATAATTTAAACAGTTTTAGTCACTTGAAGAAATATGACGAAATTATTACTTAAAAAAAATTCTTAATAAGAAAAGAAACCCGTTCATTATGAAAAGCAGACACGAAAGAAACTAAAGTAACTCAGACATTTTGTCTGAGATGCATACTGCTTTATTATTTACCTTCTTCAAAAAAAAAAAAATTATGACTTAACCATTAATAAGGACTTATCAAGTGCTTGTCTAGACTGGGATATTGCATTCATTATCTTATGAATGAGGGGATATAATAAATCTTGTTGCTGTAAACAGTAAAAAATTTGCTTTAGGAGATGTGATACGAACCAAATTTAACATTATATAAGAAAAAAAAAGGCATTCTTTCTTTATATTGCTAGTATTGATTTCATTTTAAGTACGAAAAAATTCTAGCATTTATTAAATAGAAGTTTTTTGTTCATTATGAATGAAAGTATGAAAGAAAAGAATTTAACGTAACACAAATAAACTTATGTTTAAAATTTAAATATTAAAATTTTTTTTGTATACTTACATTAATTATTATTATTTATTTCCTGTTACCTCTTAAGTAATTAATACAATCTCATTCTGTTTTATGTATTTTTCCAAACTAGTAATTTATTTGTTTCAATATATATCGCAATCCAGTAACATTGCTATCAATGAACAAAAATACAACCTCTGGCAATAAAGTTCGGCGAATAGTCCTGTAACATTAATGCCGATGAAATATTAAAGAAAGTTACCTTATTACTGTCCTTCGAAATAGTCACCTCCAATAACTATGCACCCCTGAGATCTGCTATATATGCCCTGGAAACTTTGCAGGAAATCTTCTTTTGGGATGGAGTTCAAGAACCTCGTCACGTTTCGTTGGATGTTAGGAATATCGTCAATATCGATAACACATTTTTCTCATCCGTAAATTCTGGGTAACGATTGGTCGCTCGGATTCTCCGTTTATTTGCAGTTATCATGCGCACAGTGTTAATTAATAATCTTTAGTGATTAATTTCCTCCCTTTCTCAATATTTTCGTCACTGACGGAGGCCGCCAGTCTTCCGCTACAGGGGTTGTCAGAAACAATTTTCCTGCTTTTCGAAAACTGGTGAACCACTCGTATACACACTTCATGGACAGTACTTATCTTCATGATCCCGTACCAGTATAGCATGTTTCTTTTGGTGTCTTTAGGAGCTTAAGACAAAACATTAAGCTGGCCTTTTGTTCGTTCATTTTTAGTTAAGAACCAATGTACTAAATAAGCATTTTGTAAAATAAGTCTTATACTGAACACAAATGAGTTTTAACTGAACAACGGTGGAGGCATATGGTCAACACCTGCCGCTATGCATGTGCAGCATTTTGTTTCGCCATTGATACCAGATCGCCCACTCTGACTTCATTCACCGAACTTTATTGTCAGAAGTTGTATGATAAAAATGAGTTTCTCAGAATTGCCTATTTATAATCTGTGAAAATGTGGAACAAATACTTCAAAATTATCAGAAAAGCATTGTATAAAAACAAATTTTTGAATCAATAATTCAAATTCTGTTGTTGCTGTTGTTACTAATGCCACCCGATTGATGGTGTCAGATTGAGGCCCACGAAATTCATCGTGGTTAGGGGCTAAATTTTGTCTGTCGTTTTGGCCACAGCTTTAAACACGTTGAGGTGATATTACGTTTTCACTCTGTTCCACCCTAATTCTGAGAAAGAAAACCCCTGGGGGTGTTCGGAGGTCCCCACCTGTTTTCCTCTACCCCCAATCTCTTGAGAGTACTTCCAGGTAGTCGAGAATTTAGAGTGCTCCATATCGCACACGTACAAAAAATTTAAAAATATCTTTTTCAGGAATTGAAATCGGGCAATTGACACAACAGTCAGCGTCACTAACCACAATACCGTCTGGGCAGTATACCAATTATACATTTAATTATCATGCATTAATTATATTGCTGTAAATCAATGGGCTTTAAACTGTGTTCCACGAAACCCTGGACTTCCACTAGGCACAATAAGCAATCGGAAAAAAAAATCGGAAATATTGATGCAAAATGGATTTTCGTTATCTATATTTGTATAAGCACGCGTATCTAAAACTCATTCCAAAGTCGATAAAACTGCAAATTTTATTTATATATAACTGGATTTTGTAACAGTTTTCAAATTTTTATTATAATATGATGAAAGAATATTAAAGTGTTTTTTTTTTCATTAAATGTTCTACGTACTAGATTGTGAATATTCTATTATTTACAATTTTAGACTCCACGAAATAATTTTATATTCATAAGTACAATATTCCGCAAAAGAAATCAGCTTTCTAATGGAAAATGCACCTTTTCTTCCTTTTGTGGAAAAAACATCTACATTGAAGAAAAAGAAACAACTATATATATATATATATATATATATATATATATATATATATATACATCAAAAAAATTCGACGTTAAAATCTAAATATGAGCAGGAACAGTTCCTAAATTTTATGTTGCAAATTCATGCAAAATACACAGGATTTCTCACGCTACTATGAACATTTTACTGCTATTCAAAACAAATAATTCAAATGAAAAGTTTACCTCAAAGTGAGTGCTATAAAAGCAAAATATAAAAACAAATTAAATGCAGAGTAGAAACATGACTGCAGTTAATTTTAATAGGACTAAACTTCGACAGTTTTTGTGTCAAAATAAATAAATAAATAAAAAATACAAGAACATATCTCAGTTACTAAGCATAAGGCATGGGTAATTGACACTTGGATCACAAATTAATATTATTAATGAATAAATTATTTCAAAATTACATTAAAATCTTTTGATAATATGTACAATACTTTTTTACATAATTTTCCTTACATTGATTACCTATAACATAATGAACTACTTAAAACAACATTTCTCAAACTGTAGGCCACGCCCACCTAGGGGGCAATATATCCCTCGAAAGGGGCCGTATGCTTATTGAAAAGTCGAAAATAAAAGATTAAGTATTAATTCACTGAAAGGAAGCAAAACAAAATATATTGATATAATAAAAATAAAGTACACATTTACACTCAAAAAATGTAAATGTATCAGTACTTCACAATGTTTGTGATAAATAATTTATCAATATTAAATTAAAAAAAACATTTTTAACAATTACTATTGACACTCATAGACTTGTCATGTACATAATTTAATACTTATTTTGATAGTTTGTATGGTTTATAATTAAAGCCATATTGTAGCTTTTTAGCGTCAATATATATTTTTATTTCATTCAATACATTATTATTGTGTGGGGGGTGATGAATATTATCATAGAAAATTGGGTCGCAAATATTGAAAATTTGAAAAGCACTGACTTAAAATATTATTTGAAGATATATTCAGAGCATGTATGTCCCTTGATAACAACATATATTTTTAAGGTTCTATGGTTCCGCGAGTTTAAAAATATTGAAGACTACAGTTGTAAATCGTTATTAAATGCGGAATTTCGAATAATGTACGCATGCGCTAAATGGAGTTTGATTTGCCAAAATAGGAGTGAGGAAGTAAAATTTAGATGCTGGAATAAAACAGAAATGCAGATGCAACATTATCAGAAATCGAGTTGATCACGCAAAGTATTATTTCTATAAACTTTTACTGGAATATAAGAATTTATGATCAATTACCCGGATAAGTTTTACCTTTAGGAGTATAAAGTAAATTTAATCCTTTGAAGCAAACGCCCACTCATGGCATTACTCTCGTTTTTTTAGCAAAAGCTAATGTGGTATGAAAAGTCCCATGAGAGATATTTGTTCTTATTATTTATGACTGTATTTATCAAGAGACATTAATTCAAAATATTCAAATACATTTATGAAGCTCCTTATATTAGCTAAAATATTATGGATGATAAAATGAAAATACTGCGAAAAACCCTGATGTAGTAATTAGGAAGTACATGTCAAGTGTTTCACATTTGAATGTAACATGTTTTTCAAATTATTTTAGGCATTACGTTTTATCGTAGCAATGCCAGCATTCAAGATAACTCGCCAAGTTGGCAACTCCGATTTTGCTTGTGTCATACGCATGAATTGGCCACTATGTGCTTCGTATCATATTATGTCACCAATAATGTTGTGATAACACGTAAGTACCTTTGTTGCTTAAAAATCACAATAATTACAAATCTATTAAATTTTTTACATTTTATTTTCAAACTTTTATACAAAGCTTGCTTATTTCTTAATTTTTAACTTTAAATTCTTTAACTTAATTTTGCTCGTAGTGAACAAAGTATATACAACTCAAAAAATATAAGAACGTATTAAAATTTTTGGAAGCCAAGAATACATTGAAAACAAACTGGATACGCTAGAGTAATAATTAGTTTTAATTAAAATAATTATTCAACTATTGTAGATTAAACTAAACGTAATGAATAAACCCTTTATAAAATCATCCTGCTGTCCGAGATAGTAACCGGCAGCCTGTAACATTTCGACAAGGCACAATTAATTTTCTCAACTTGATATACGGGAGGCAATGAAGCATTCACGTGAAATTGGAGCAAATTGTATTTCCTTTAAGCGTGGCAGAACTTGCTAGGACGACTCTTCATGCTCGGATTTTCTCTCACATTTCAAACTTTCACTGATATTTAAATGTTAAATAGTTCCCAAAAATATTCTTTCCACCTTTCTCTACCAACAATCATGTGAATACAAATTATAAATCAATTCATTTTGAATCTACTTCATTTTTTACTCAACCCCTTCCAGGTTCATTTTATTTCTGTATTATGGATAAAAAAATATCAATTTTTATGCTTGTTTTCAAAAATACATATTTTTAAAACTAAATAGCACCATTCTTATACAAAATTTGCTAAAAATTAATGTAAAAAAATCTACTTACGAGGGATGACCAGGAAAAAAGGTTACAAGCCTCAGCATTTTAAAATTATATATTGTGGAGAAATTTTGTTTCCCCAGAGTGGAGACAGCACTTCTTGTCATACATCTGGTATGTGTGCGTATAGGCAGTGAAAGTTCCAACAGACGGTTTACGACGATTGAAATAACAAGACGCTTAGAAAATTGGTCTCATTTAGAAGTGCGAAGCATGGCGACTTTTATGGGCAAAGAATAAGTTCACATCTGACATTCGCAGTCAAAACGTGGAAGTTTATGGTGAAGAAACAATGAGCAGAAAACATGTAGCGAAATGGTGTCACTCTTTTCAATCAGGTAGACAGGATGCCAAAAGCTGCAAATGGCAGGAGCGACCGGCCAAGTTCTTCAACGGCAGAAATCCACACGGCACGAGTTGAAGAAATGATTCAAAATATTTCAAAATGATTCAATATTTCTTACTTCCAAGGTTCATGGAGCTCTTATCCGACAGAGGGTACCCTTCAGACAGTGCAGTGAAAGCATCCACCAAGACCTGGCGCAATAGACAGGTACCTGATTTCTGCTAAGACGGGTTAGACAAATTGGTTCTGTGTTCTGATGAATACCTAAATGGACTTGCTGATAATGTCGAAAAGTGATAAGCTCGTATGCCTCTTAATTTTATTTTGTATTTTCTGTCTATTGTTAAAAACTATTTCATTATTCAACTTGCAACCTTTTTTTTATCACCCCCTCATAAATAAGTGAGTAATTACCTGGAAAGTTGGCTTTTTGTACGACAGAAATCATTATATATATATATATATATATATATATATATATATATATATATATATAAAGCTTAGAGTACCTAGCTTTTATCTTGATTTAAAAATTTTATTCACATCTTTTGCATTTATATAAATGACTATGAAATTCTTAATAAAAATTTGATCGTGTTTAATAAATTCGAAAACACGGTACTGCACATAACCTGACGTCGCAATCTGGACAGTAGGATCTTGTTTCTCTTATTACTTTCTCTATATGGCAGCGTTTCTTAAACTGTGGAGTGCACCTATTAGAAGGGCGTGATAGCCCTATGTGAGGAGAGTGAGTATATTGAATGTCGAAAATAAAAGATTTAAAATAGTTATTAATTTACTAAAAGGAAGCAAATTAAAATTCATTCTACAAAATAAAAATTAAATACACACTTACACTGATCAAACATACATCAGTGCACAATGTTTTTGATAATTAATTTATCAATACATTAAACACAAGTTCAATAATTAGTAGTGATTCCATGAGTTTGCAATATACGAAATTTAATTCTTATCGTGATAATTTGCATGGTTTATAATTGTAGCTGTTAAATTTAATTGTAGTTTAATTGTTGTTTATTGTTTGTTTGTTAATTGTAGGTTTATAATTGGTTGGCATTGTAGCTGTTGCGTCAAAATACATTTCTATTGCGTTCAATACATTTTTATTGTAGAAGGGGGATGCAATGAAAATACTGATTGAAAGTTGGGTAGCAAACATTGAAAGTTTGAAAAGCACAGCTTTATGGTCATTGTTTGAGCAGTAAATAATACACTGTCTTATTGGATCAGTTTTCTTCTCTGTTGGAGGAATGTAATCAACACAGTGTCTTTCATACTAGCGTGAAGAGGGGTGCTCAGTAGAAGAACGTTCTCTTTTTGCAAAAATTTTCCCTGAGTGCTACTTTTCAATTATTCGAAACCATAAAAAAGCATTTTTGAAATCATTAAGAAAAGGTCGATTTCACACAGTGTAAATTTTAACAGTACCCGATCTACACTCGGGATGAGACAGGATGGTATACGTTACGTCTGCTCGAAAAAAACCGTAAAGAGGCTAACCAAACAACGATATTACCACATATAACAAAAATCTATTTGTTGCATCATTAGGTTTGTTAAGCTGATTTTGAACAATTTTCACGTCAAAAAGCATATCTGTGAAGAATGGTTCAAGAATATAGCCTCCTCGGTTCCCTTGTATCACATGTGATAAAAAAGTTTCGTAATTTTTTGTGAAGGCTGAACAGCAAAAACAAATTTGGGATCGGTTGTACCACATGAGATACAAAGTGAAATACCTTTAGTCACCGCATGGCAGTACCTGTCCATGATAGCAATTTCTCGTAGCATGTCTTAATCCAAACAAGATGTGAGCACGTAGTATTATTTCTTATTTATATACGCACAAATATTAAACTATTTTTTAAGTATGATTTTTCTTTGTATATGTAATTACTAGCTGTTACCCAACCGCTTCGCTGGGTATTTCATGATGTTTTATAAATATATCCTGTTTATATATATAAATTATTGATATCTAAGCTCTAGAATTAAGAATCCGATTGTATTTAAAAATATACATAAACCTGTAACTTTCGCCTCTTGATAAAAAAAAGAAAGAAAAAACAACAAATTTTTGTATTATCTAATAATCTCTAAAATTGAGTATAGAATGATGTTATTTCCGCAAAACGAATTTTTGGTGGATCTCTACTTCATAAAATAAACATGGAAGCCAAATTTAAAGTCTAAATCTAATACAGCAAAAACATTTTTTTCAACAACATTCTCGTAATTCCGCTGAGACTTGGTCTCCCAAACACCTCTCTTAACGGATTTCAATTCAACAATAGAAAAATGTAAACCAAATTCCATTATTATTCCTTGTAGTTCAAAGAAGGGGATTTTTTTTGTCAACACGTCCCAGTAACCCCCTGCTCCCCCAAGAGTTGATTCCCGTCAAATTCATTCTTAGTGGATCCCTATTAAACAAAAGAAACATAACAAATTTTAAGTACGCAAGTCTAACAATTCTAAAACAGGGTTTTTCCCTATAACTCCCCTTGACCCCTCACAACCCTCCTGGTGGGTCAATTTTTGTTTTACTCTTTGTTAGAGGAACTCTATTCCATGAAAGGAACAAGCCGACCAATTTTCAAGCAGGTAGATCGAATAGTTTAAGAACGGAAATATTTATCTATTACGTCCCTTAATCCCCCAGAATGAGACTTGGGGGTTTATTTTCGCAAAAACCATTTTGTAGCGGTTCTGTACTCAACGAAAGGAATCTACTTACCAAATTTCAAGACTGTACATCTAATAGTTTAACAATTGTAATAATTATCTAAAACGCCCCTTGAGCCCCCGCAATGCCACTTAGGGGTCTGTTTTCACAAAACCCATTTTGTTGCGGATCTCTATAAGAAAAGAATCTGCTTACCAAATTTGAAGACTGTGAGTCTAATTAATTAATAATGGAAAAATTATCTATAACTCCCCTTGAGCCCCCGCAACGCCACCTGGGGGCGAGTTTCGCAAAACACATTATTTAGTGGATCTTTACTCCATGAAAGGATTCTGTTTATCATATTTAAAGACTGTACTTCCAGGAGTTTAAAAATGGAAGAAATTATCGATAACGATATTTAAGCCCCGAAACGCCACTTAGGGGTCGATTTTCACGAAACTCATTTTGTAGCGTATCTCTATCCTATGAGAGGAATTTGCTTACCAAATTTCAAGACTGTGCGTCTAATAGTTTAAAAATCGGAATAATTATTATATTTTCCCTTAACCCTCCGTAACATCCCTTAGGGGTCAATTTTCCCAAAACCTATTTTACAGGGGATATTTACTCCATGAAAGAAATATGCTTACCAATTTTCAAGCAAGTAGGTCAAGTAGTTAAAAAACGAAAATATTTATCTTTTGCCCCCCCCCCTAATCCCCTGCAACACCACTATTTTCCCAAAACTCATCTTGTAGCTGATCTCTATTCTGTGAAAGAAATCTATTTATCAAATTTAAAGAATGTACGTCTAATAATTTAAAAATGGAAAATCTATAACGCCCCCGCAATGCCACTTGGGGGTCGATTTTCACCAAACTTATTTTGTAGTGGATCTCTACTCTATGATAGGAATCTTCCTACCCAATTTCAAGATTGTACGTCTAATAGTTTAAGAAAAGAGACAATTATTTATAACGCCACTTGTGTTTTGAATTTCGCAAAAAAATTCCTTTCTTAACTAATCTCTACTCCATGAAAGGAACATGTCTACCAAATTTAAAGTCTGTAGCTTGATTAGTTCTAGAGATATCGTGATTAGTCAGTCAGTGAGTGAGTCGCTTTTCTCCTTTATATATATAGACTAGCTGTTACCCGCCCGCTTCGCTGGGTATTTCATTATGTTTTATAAATTTTTACTGCTTATATATATGTATAAATTATTGATATCTAAGTCCTAGCATTAAGAATTCGATTGAATTGAAAAATATACTTATACCTGTAACTGTCACCTGTTGATAAAAAAAAGGGCAGAACTCATCTAATTTGTATTTTCTAAAAATCTCTAAAATTGAAGCATAGAATGATGTTTGCTCTTTCGTAACTCAAAAACCAAGTGGATTCCCGCAAAACCAATTTTCGGTGGATCTCTACTCCGTAAATTGAACATGCAAGCCAAATTTCAAGTCTAAATCTAACAGAAAAAAGCAAAAGTTTTACTATAAATATCCCCGTAATCCCGTTGAGAGCCGTTTTCCAAAATTACCGCTCTTAGCGGATTTCAATTCAACAAAAGAAAAATGCAAACCAAATTTCATTATTATAGTCCTTGTAGCTCGAAAAAAGTAATTTTTTTTGTCAATACGTCCCAGTAACCCCCTGCAACCCCCCAGAACTTGATTTGCTTAAAATTTATTCTTAGTGGATCCCTATTCAACAAAAGAAACATGCTTAACAAATTTCAAGTATATGGGTCTAACAATTAAAAACAGGAATTTTTTTCTGTAACTCCTCTTGACCCCTCGCAAACATCTTTGGGGTCAATTTTCATTTTACTCTTTGTTAGAGGAACTCTATTTCATGAAAGGAACATGCCTACCAATTTTCAAGCAGGATGATCAAGTAGTTTAAAAATGGAAATATTTATCGATTACGCCTCTTAATCTCCCGAAATTAAACTTAGTAGTTGATATTCGCGAAACCCATTTTGTAGCGGTTCTCTACTTTACGAAAGGAATCTGCTTATCAAATTTCAAGACTGTACGTCTAACAGTTTAAAAATGGGGATAATTGTCTATAACGCCACTTGAGCCCCTGCAACGCCACTTCTGGGTCTGTTTTCACAAAACCCATTTTGTAGGGGAATTGCACTCTATGAAAGGAATCTGCTTAGCAAAATTTGAAGACTGTGCCTCCAATTAATTAAAAATGCAAAAAATTATAAATAATGCCTCTTGAACCCCCGCAACACCACCTAGGGGTCGATTTTCACAAAGCACATTTTGCAGTGTATTTCTATCCTATGAGAGGAATCTGCTAACCAAATTTCAAGACTGTGAGTCTAATAGTTTAAAAAAAGAAATAATTATTTATATCTACCCTTAACTCCCCGCAACACCCCTTGGGGGTCAATTTTCTCCAAACCCGTTTTGTAGGGGATATTTACTCCATGAAAGAAACATTCCTACCAATTTTCAAGCAGGTAGGTCAAATAGTTTAAAAACGAAAATATTTATCTCTTACGCCACTTATTCCCCTGCAACGCCACTTAGAGGTCTGTTTTCACAAAACCTTCTTATAGCTGATCTCTACTCTATGAAAGAAATCTCTTTATCAAATATAAAGACTGTGCGTCTAATAGTTTAAAAATGGAAATAATTATCTATAACGCCCCTTAAGTCCCCTCAACGCCACTTGGGGCAATTTTCACGAAACCCATTTTTAGCGTATCTCTACCCTATGAGAGGAATCTGCTTACTAAGTTTCAAGACTGTACGTCTAATAACTTAAAAATAGGAATTTATAACGCCCTTAAACCCCCGCCCCCGCAACACCCCTTGGGGGTCAATTTTCCCAAAACCCATTTTGTAGCGGATATTTACTCCAGGAAAGAAACTTACCTACCAATTTTCAAGCAGGTAGGTGAAGTAGTTTAAAAACGGATATATTTATCTATTACGCCCCTTAATCCCCCGCAACGCCACTTAGAAGTCTGTTTTCACAAAACCCGTTTTGTAACTGATCATTATTCTACGAAAGGAATTATATATATCAAATTTAAAGACAGTGCGTCAAATAGTTTAAAAATGGAAATAATTATCTATAACGCCCCTAAGCCCTGCAACGCCACTTGGGGGTCGATTTTCAGCAAACTCATTTTGTAGCGGATCTCTACTCTCTGAAAGGAATCCGCTTACCCAATTTCAAGATTGTACATCAAGTAGTTTAAACATGGAAACAATTATTATTAAAGCCCTTAACCCCCGTAACGCCCCTTGCGTTTCGAATTTCGGAAAATCCTTTCTTAGCTGATGTCTACTCTATCAAAGGAACATGTCTACCAAATTTCAAGTCTGTAGGTTGAATAGTTCCAGAGATTTCGTGATTAGTCAGTCAGTCAATGAGTCGCTTTCTCCTTATATATATAGATAAAACAAGTATTACAATTTTAAAAACTGATTTCGTGAAATGATGTTTTTGAAAACTGCGACACACTTACACGTGCGTGAAATTGCGGATGTGAAATCATTGATATAATGTGTGTTTCATGAGGAATGAAATAATTTCTCTCAAAATACAGTAAAATACGTTTAGTGCGAAAACGCTTAAGACGAAATATCGGACACGAAATAATGCAACATTCCTGACAAACTATGTATTTTCCTGCATTTTTTCTCTTAACACGAAACAAAAATTGCTTAACACGAAAAGATCTCCTTCTGTGTGGAAATGAACAAAATACGGAAAACACTGTATTGGACTCTCCTATCGTATTATCGGTAGAATTCGTTGCAGTAGATGATGATAATGTGTGTACAGCCCTAATTATGGCAGACAAAGACAATTTGGAGTTTATTCGAAGCTCAAAAAATATCGTTGATACAGATTCCGACGACGAAAATGGAATGAATAAACTCCTGTTCCCATGTCATCCTAATGAGGAACATTCCAATGGCTAAATGAATTACAAAATGGTCGACATCGAACAATTTGTTTACAATTTGATGCTAAAAAAGACAACGCAAGAAAAAATATCAGATTATTTCCAAAAACTTAATGTTTTGTTTTTAAAAACTTGAAAATTTTGAATTAAAATTCTTTATGCTGTTGTAAATGTTTTTGTTTCATTGATTTTTATTAAGATTATGAATATATACATATAATATATATATAAAATAATAAAAATATATGTAATAAAATAAACTCTAATAACTTAATTTCGTTGATATATGGTTTTTTCCCTGCAATATAATTAACATGAATTCTTTTAACCACTAACAATATCCAGTCCCTTTAGTTTCGTGTTAAGCGATTACCACTGTACGTTCCTTTATTTTAGCGCAGATATTATATTTTGTGTCATTTTCATTTAACCTTAACGACCTTTTACCCTTTTATCTCATTTAAAAATATTTGTATTGTCGATTAAACTGTAACCTTACCTACTCTTTTTACAGAGTGTCAAAATCGAACATATGCCGAACGCAGTGGCGTGAACTCTAACACTCAGGGATGAAAAAAATATATGTAAAATAATTAGCGCACGTTAAAACATCGCGAGCTGTATTCTATTACTTAACATCAGTTGTGTCGTAAAATAATAATATATTACTGTGTTTTCTCCATATTTTATGTTACTCGGTAAAATAACTTTATCATTGCACAAAGTATATTTAAATGTACTTTTAAGTATAAATAAATACTTTAAAGTACAATAAGTACTAATAAAGTATATTTTTTGCGCATGTCAAATGCAGTAATGTGGCATGCAAGAATCCTTTGAGTATCAACTTGTGTCTGGTACTCTCGACAAAATTAAATCACGGAATCTAATGAGAGTTTGAATTGAAAAATTCAAGCCTCAAAAGTTGGTAGCGGTGCTATCACTAGATGGTGCCACCAGTAAAGGACTCTCACACTTGGAGCTGTCAGTGTTTGCAAAGGTTTACTTGCAGACTTTTTGAGCAAAAAAATATTTAAACAAATGAAACAAATGCCTGTTAAAAAATGCACATTGATCCATAAAAAATTACTCATTGTGATACGTAATTTCTTTTAATTTTTTTTTACGTTATAAAGCAAACTAAAACAAGCATTGCATACTAATATTTACTCTTTGAAACCTTATGGTCTATAAGGGTTAAAAAGATGATTGTTTCTCTGGAGATTCATGTTTCATTAAAAGTCTTTAACTATTACTCATTTCGAAAGAATTCATTAAGCATACAAAAGAGATATTGTTAATGTGTAATGAAAAACATGAACCATGTTTCGAGACTGACTACGGGGCTAAGCTAATACATACCATTTTTCTTACCTGTTCAAATAATTTTGAAATAATCATTAGTATTATATTTTAGATAAGAAAAATTTATATAATAGAAAATTAAAAGTAGTATAATTTTTTTTAAAAGTCAATTCTACTATGAATGGATGAATAAAAGTATTTTATTAACAATGAAAATTTTGAGCACGCATATTTATTTATATATTATAATAATATATATATATATAACTAGGAGAGAGTGAACTAATAGTAGGAATTGAAATAAGAACATGATTTGTCTGCATTGTTTAACAATGCACACCAGTTTGGCTAATTTGGCTGAAAAACCGGTTTTCGTCGCCAACTTTTGTCATTGTTCTAACAGTTCCATTGTTACAACAATGGAGATAATCTAGTTGGCGTCGTAAACCGTAATTAATGAATTAATATTTTAAAAAACTGTATTAACATCGAGTGTCATCCACAACAAGTTTTAAAAAATTTATTTTGAACTTGATTGGATGAATAGAAAGTATTTTATTAAAAATTGAAATTTGAACAAGATGTATAAATAAATATATATAAAGAGAGAGTGAGCAATAGTGGAATTGAAAAATGCATGAATTGTAAAGGAAGTTATGGCCAAACTTACGTAATACTATTTAGAAAAAACGTAAATTATATTCGAAATATTGAAAACCAGACTAATTAGCGGCCTAAAACAGACGAAACACCCACACTTCCCTTCATTCCTCTGGTTAACTTACCCTCAGGTGAAACCAGACTACGCTGCGATGGGTTAACAATGTTATCGGAAGTGTTAGCTTGAACAAACGAGCTCTCTTTTTGCCGGCTTCGTCATCAGGACTTGTTCCTCCAAATGTATTCAATGATCTTTTGTCCTTTTTCGAGAAAACACAAAAGGATGCTGGGCGCCCACAGGAAACGAACTGTGTCGAGCGTAATAATAGAACCAACTCTCAAGGATTTCTTTGCTGAAAAGACAACTGGAGGGGCTGAAAGAAAACAGAAGGATTCGAACCATATCGAACCTTATAATGGATCGATTGGCAGCTAAAGGAACAAGGGTAGGGTCGATGGCGGGGTTGTTAGGAGTGAAATGATATTGTCGTTCGTTCTACAAATGGTACTTGTTGACAATTGTATCACGCATATTAAGGGAGAAATAAATCATTGTGTAGACATGTCTTATGTGTTATGTTAAATGTAGATAATTGAAGTATTTAAAAATGCTTTATGATGTGTTTTGTACTATCATAGTCAATATTTAAAATTAGTATGTTATATCTTGCAATGAGTGCAGTTATTTAATGTTTTAATTGTTGTAAAAATTAACAACAATTGGAATTAAGCTTTAAAATTATTAAATGGATTAGAAAAGGCACTATTTTTCCAGAGCAAGTCAAAATGAATATGCGATTACAAACGCCTATGACTATTTAAGGAAAAGAGTTTATCAATAAGATTTACACAGAATGTTGACAGAGTTTCAAAATTTGTATACATACGTCGTAGATGTTCTATGCGATTCTCTTGGTCACACGGGCAGTGGCCGTGATAGCCTAGTGGTCAAGGTATCGGATCATGGATGGCATGTCATGAGCTCGAGCCCAGTACCACTAAAGGCCCGCCTTGTAGGGGAGTGATGCACGTTAAATCTGTCGAAAGCTCAAGCTTCCTTTCGCTGGTGTGGTGTGCCAGCTCAGTTGTAGTCCTCGTCACTTGACCATGGTTCAAAATTACGAAGTCTGTCGCCAAAAGCCCTCGTGCATAGCTAAACAGTGCGACGTTAATATTCACTCACTCACTGGTCACACGGGCAACAGCTAGCTGTACTCCATTGCACGGCATACATTCTGAAGCATTAATGCAGTCACCGACGCAAGCGCATTACAGATTGCGTATTTTAAGTTCAATTGTTTTGGGCATGGAAAGCACACATACACACCTTTCCCATAACTTCACAAAAAATCGCACGGTATAAAGCCCAGCAATTTCAGTGGCCTAGAACAGAAGACATTTTCACTTCGATTAATCCTATACTTTGGAAGATGTTGGCTTAAAACTGGGTGAACCTCTGTACTCCAGTGTGGAGTGTCCATCTTGCTGAAAAATGTAATTCATGGTATCAGTCTGGTTGTGGCATTAGCCATAGCTGAAGCATGTCAAGGTAAACATTTGATGTAACACACTTCATTCACAGAAGAAAAAAAGGACTTTAAAATTTACGATTCCCTGTACGTGTGACCAAGGGAAGTCACATAGAACATCTATGACGTATGAATACAAAATTTTGAAGTTCCGTCTACATTCTGTGTAAATTTTATCGATGGATGGATCTGTTCCATTAAACAGATATAGCCGTTTCTAATCGCTATATTCATTTTAACTTACCCTGTTCATTAAACAACTCAATATCAGTTTCGCAAGATTTTGCGCGTTGCTGTAATGAAGTGTGGCCGCGGAAATCCAGTGGTTTGGGTCACGAATTCGTGGCGGCATATTTTGATTTCTAGCTGTAGTGCCGCTGAAGACCCACCTTGTAGAGGGACTCATACACCTTAAATCTGTCGAGGTGTCAAGGTTACGAGGTCGGTCGCCAATAGCCTCTCGTGTTGCTGACCCACACAGAAATGAAGCATTAATTCGGATGACATCTTCATATTTCAGAACTCGTTATCAATAACTTGTCATATGTAGATGACATTACCAGTAAGAACGTCGTTTATCTGAATGTTTATTATCTGGAGCGTCAAATATCCGGACCAAAGTCCGGATACGTTTCGAACAGTGCATATGCTCAATAGCTGTTTCGTTTGAGGCCAAAAGTGACGGAAAAACCAGAGTGAGGGATATTTGGGGAATTTCAATTGTGTTATTTGGTAAACATTTGCGCGGAATATTAGGTCAGTTTGTTTCCAAGTGAGGGGTGTATACATGCTCTTTTTTGAGTTTATTTGTTGATGTAGTAACCTGGCTGCATGCGATGCAGAAGACTGGATTTCAAATGCTAAATGATGACGAGATTGTGACTTCCGTGCAAGAAGAATCCGACCCTGTCGACGATGATGAAACGGATGAAGACGAGGACAACAACAACGATAGTAAGGATCCATCAAATGCTGACGCGTTTTTCTGCTTTAGAGACAGCTATGGAGTGGTACAAACAACATCAGAGGGCTGACCTACTCACTATTGCTGCTCAACGAAATCAGAGACATTGCAACGAAAAAACGAAGGTGTACAATGGAACAGCGAAAAAACGAAGGTGTACAGTTACAGCGAAAAATAAGTGATTATTTTCCACAATAAAGGTAAAATTGCGATATTTTGCACCTATTTTGCTTTTTCTTCAAGCACGTTTCCCGCATAGGATGATTTTCAATATTCGTATAGTGTCCGGTTTCATATTCTGCATGGATCGCATTCGGTTTTCGGTTATCCGAACAATCGCGTATCCGAACGGTGTCCAGTCCCAATTGATTCGGATAAATCGACGTTCTACTGTATTTGAAAAAACCCTTACGTCGCCTATAAACTTCTATACATAATGGTTTGGTTTTTTATTGCTTTTTCACTAGGAATTGTTCTTTGAGGTTTTCGATGACTGTCTGAAATTTCATTGATTGTAAATTTAAAGACAAAAAGAAGAAAAAATTTAGATTACTTTTTAAGGGTGTGTATATATAATCATAGAAATAAAACCAAGAAAGCTTTGGTGATTGAGTTAATATGTTATATAACATAGGGCCTTAATATAAAATGCTAGGGCTATTGGCGATGAACCTAGTGCAGGAAATTTTTTGTAAAAGGAAAATGATTTCTTTGAAGTAATGCTCATATTTTGTCTTAGTTATTTTTAATGAAGAAATTTGAAGTGCGAATCTCTATCTTTAATAGCAGTCACTTTTATATCATACGAATTACATTAGGAGGTTCACCCATGTGATGGGTTTCAAAAAAGTCCAATTTTTTTCCATAAATTGCTTCTTTAGCATGGCTAGAATACGGCGGTAAAGTGATTTTTTTAAAATTCGAAGTCGTTATAAAAAAAGCAAGTGTTAGAAGAGCAGCTGTTCGGAGCGCTGAGTAGGCAATCGAAGGCTGGATCTATTGTGTACAGTTGCTTGATACCATTGACCCCTCTATGCAAATATGCGTTCATACAAGTATAGACAAGTTTGTAGCGTTTAAAAGGAAATATCTATAGTTTATTGAATATTTCGTCGAACTTGTTTTAATCTTCGCTACTAGGCTTCGTCGATTGAGGGTAAGTTAAGATTTGTATTCGTTTTAATCGGACACTTGAAACTTTAAACGCGTTTTTCTCACAACTGTGTTTTTCAAACTTTTCTCCATCGTATCTCAAGAACGGCTTGACCGAATGACTTCAAATTTAAAAGTGTCTTGGCACATATACACGCACCAAATGGATTACGATCATCCCAAAATTCAAAATATTTCTATTTTTTATAGCAAAAGAATATTAACAAAAAAACCCATGAAATTCTGAAAGTTCTTCCAGAGGTCTACCAAAAATCCAATTTTTGAGATATTTCAATTGAGTATAGTCCATTCCGTGCATTTAAGCGTATGTGCTTTAAAACGTTGTAAATTTTTTAAATTTTAAATAAGCTAATCAGCCGGAATGCGTGGGGAAAGTAAGCGTATATTTTTTCGAGGTGGGTGTGTTCGGAGCGCTATAACTCACGTTCTTTTGCATATTTTTGGCTAGATTTCCACGATTACATACATACTCTTAAAATACATATAAATAAATGATAAAAAAAGTTCTATCATTTTACTGGTCGTCAAAATTTTTCTAAAAATGCTTAAAAAAACAGGCCGCCACATGGGTGAACCCCCTTAATTTCTACTTAAAATTGAATTGAGTTAACTCTTAATAAGTATATATTTGATACTAAATAATTTATTATCAATTTAATGTAATGCAATTATAATTAAATTAAATACTAAAAAACTCTTTAAATTTAAACAAATACTTTTGTATACGTTAATAACTTTAATTAATTATAAAGAAGAAATATAAGTAAATTAAAATTTGTAACACTTTGACTAACTTCCGTAGTAAAAGAATAAATAAGCTTGATAGTAGAAGATTAATATGAAAATGAACTTTTTAGAAAAATATGAATGAGGTGTGAAATATAAAGGGGAAAGAAAAGCAAAAAATTTTGACAACAAATTAGCAAGTTATCTAATTAGGGTTCCCAAATGTAATTTTTAAGTCATAAGAAATTGTATACGAAAACTTAATTTGATTAAATAATATCATTATTTATAGAATGTAGCATTTGACGCAGATGATTCTATCAAAGTAAAGAAACGCGGGGAGATCTAACTAGAAATGAACCGGTTTTATTGCAAGATTCATGTGACATTCAAACTCGGCTTCACAAAACTGTTAAGGTATCAAACTACCCTAAAATTGTGAATTTCGACAAAAATTGACATTTTTTTTATGATTTTATTTTATAGGCCATCTTATTAGCTTTATAAAATGACCAAGTTTATTATTTTCCGTTCACTAGAAGTGTTTTAATAAAAGCAGATGCCATTACTTTAAGCAAAAGATGTACTTTAAAACGCGTTTTACTCGAAATGTGTTTTTTTTTTGTTGAAAATACTCAACATGGGCCAGCGATTGCTAGAAAAGTTTTGAAAATAATTAACTAAAATTTTTGTGTATATTCTGTGTAATGGTAGAAATGTTTTAACTCTCAGAT